>JALPQD010000264.1:622308-651646 GCA_023101885.1 Typhlomys cinereus | reverse complement strand
GGTTTGCGAGCAGGCATTTTCATGGCTAAGCTCTCTCACCTGCTCCTGTTCCACAGTTTTGTTGCTGCTGCTGTTGATATATTCATACACACGACCTGTTCGCTCTGTATTATGGCTTGGTGAACAAGAACAACATCGCCCCTGTTTTGTGAACCCATTTGCTTTAAGTACACGTGGACACCTGTCCTTTCTCCCCAATGCTATATCCCTCCTGTGTAAACCGCCAGCTCTTGTCCGCGCCTGCAGGAACACGGTGGGCTTTTCTCTTTATCTTTTACAGATTCTCTTTGTGTCTTGGGCACTGTCCCTGTTATAGAATGTCATGGAGTTCCTAGGGCACCCTACAGACCAATCTGACTGGTCTGGGGTGTCCCTATCAGTGGTCCCTTTGCCTCAGCTGCCTTGCTGCGGGGGCTCGGCATAGCAATGCCCTGGTCACACAGGCCACCTTTTCTGAGAGGCTTCTCCTGAGCACGTGGCCAAGTCTCTCTTGACGGCACAGTCCGATCTGACTTTTCAGTAGATCATTAGCTTTCAGTCCTTGCAGTACTCACACGCGTGATTACTGTCACAGTACCCAACATGTGTGCTTACCAACAAAGACCTCCTGTACCCTGGCAGCTGTGGGCAGTCTCAGCAGGTCCTCCTCATGCCCTGCCTGCTCCTCCTCAGAGCTCTTTCTCGGTGTTGCTGTGATAAAAATCCTCTGCACGCAAATTAAGGGAGAAAGCATTTATTATTCGGCTTGTTAGTCTTCATAGAGGATAGGAGTCCACTATGGCGGAGAGCACAGAGGACAGTAGGGGAAAGAAGTGGGGAGGGAGGCTGGTTCATGGCACAGCAGCCATCAGGAGGCAGAAAGAGAGTGAATCTGTGCCAGGCTAGCACACTCAGTTCCCCCCACAAACACTCCCAATGCCTTACTTCCTCCAGCAAAGCTCCAGTTCCTTAAGGCCCCATAGCTTCCCAAACAGCTCCACCAACTGGGAAAACAAGTATACAAACACGTGAGTCCTTGGAACAATCTGCATTCGAGCCATGCCGATCAGACACACCACCAACTTCCCAACTTACAGAAATAGAAAAGTAGGTGGGAAACAATTGACTATTTATTATGTGCCAAGCACCATGCTAAGTGCCCTCCTGGGAGTTTTCTCACCCAATCTTAAGTGATTCGGGAAGAGAGATGTTTCCTTATCTCTACAGATGAAGGAAGAGTCCTATTGATAGTGAAACATGCTACAGGGAAACTGAGTCAAACCCATACTTAGCATTTCGACACAGGAATACCTTGGGCTCCTTGCTCTCTCCACACTGGGGGTTACCTCTCCTGTATCCACAGTAGAGCCCTTCTTCTCTGTTCATCTTATACCACTGACCAGGCTGCACCCTGCTTTCTTCTTAGTGGCTACCACTGAAGCAGGCACCAGGATGGGAACAAGATCAGTGGTTAATGGATGGATATTCTCTCAGTGACTTTGGGAATAAGGCAGTCGAGGTTGCTCTGAACCCCTTTTCTTGGCCAACATAAATAAGGCTTCAAACATTTGTTTCTGCTTTGGCACCTTTGATCTCTCAAAATGCAGCTTGAAGTAGATCGTTTCCCATCCACGAAAGACTTAAGGAAGTCTGAGAGCACCCTTATGGGCAGCAAAGCTAAACTAATACATAAACTAAAACTCCAAAGGCTGATGATTCTGTGAGTTAGGCCTTATTAGAAAGGCTTTACGAAGAACTTACAGAAAGTGTCCTATACTGGTGTTTTGCCAGGAAGGAAGCTAGTAGCATGCTGTCACCCCATCAAAGCCAACAGACACTGTGGTAACATGGAATTCTTTCCCCTGTGGTAGCATTACTTTTCAACTAGACTTTACTCTTTAAAAAAACCTTTTAATTAATTAATTAATGGGGGGCGTTGTAGGTCCCCATGGAGGGCCAAGGGTGACTTCGGGAATCATCCTGGATTGCTTCTACCTCCTTTATGCTCTGTTTTGAGATTTCCCAGGCTCTGCTCAGGACCAGAAGTGAAGGCAGCCTCTGTTCCCATCAGGCGTTTTTATGTGGGACCTGGGATCTGAACTAAGGACCTTCTGCTTGTGAGGCAGAGTCTTAACCCCTGAGCCACCTCTCCAGCCCCAGACTTAACTCTTTAGAAGGTGGCTGTCATGTCTCTGTGTCAATGTACTAATATGTTATAACTACTTAAAAGAAAAAGTGCCTGTGAAGTTGAGTGTGGGAGTGGGGGTGCAGACTTGTAACATTAACACAAAGGCAACTGAGGCAGGAGGTTGACAACCTGGATGCAACATGGGCTAGAGCAGCAACCCAGTCTCTCTCTCTGTCTCTGTCTCTGTCTCTGTCTCTGTCTCTGTCTCTGTCTCTCTCTCTGTCTCTCTCTCTCCATGTACATATACATCACACAAGAAAGTTAGCTATTGTAAAAATTTAACCATGATAACAGCTACGAAGATAACAGTGATAAGTAAAACACTATCCAAATAGTAGTTATTAATATGGGTAATGATTTCAGGTGGGCTCTGTGAGGTTCTAAAGGTATTTGGTACATGGATTTAAGAAACATGCTATGATATGATAGCAAGGAGTATAAACTTAAAACTTAAACTGGAGGGGACTTCCCACCATTGAGTCACATGATTCTGCTTGGGAAACTTGGTTCTACCTCTGAGTTCCACAGTTCTGCTCAGAGACCTTGGTTCTATCATTGGATTGTGTGACTTTGCTCAAAGTACTTGACTACTTCATCCCTCGGCTTCAAAATCTAAGCAAGAAAGTTATTAAGGGCTTATTGGAACACACTCCATGTACATTTGGTATGGTAAGTGCTCAATAGATATTTTTTACCTTTAATGCAAGAAATTGACATAGCATTAGCAGTGAGAAGCATGGGGTCTCCTCTTTACTACAATAATTGTGTGACTCTGGGTAGATTACTTAATCATTTGAAATCTCAGCTTTTTTGCCTATGAGCCAGATTTATTATTGTTTACCTCATGGTCAAGAGGACTAAGTGAACTTGCCTATAGAGGATATTTAGTACGATACCCAGGCGCTAATAGCACTTGGTAAACTTCAATTTCTGAAGGTGATTGTAAATCAGGTTGATTAAGAACTGTCTCCAGTGCCTATAAGCATGTGACCTATAGAAAAATTAGTCACCTCTGCACTTCCATTTCTTCTTCTAAATGAGACAGTGATGCTACATACTTGATAGGTTTGCTATAAATATGAAATGAAACAGTCTATGTGAGCACATGGCCAGTGCTCAATATAGAAAATGTTCAAAAGTGATGATTACTCATGTTAAATGTTTGTCTTGGTCCATATTCTGGTTCTATAATAGAGTACTTGATCGCAGGTAACATAAAAAGAAAGGTTTGTTTTGGCTCCTGGTTCTGAAGGTCAGGTAGTCTAAGAACTGACACAGACCTCTCCAGTTTCTCCTGGGGAACCACATGTCACCTCATCACTTGGCAGAAAAACAGAGAAGCAAGTGGTCACAGACAGAAAGCAACCGGCTCTAGCAAGAACCAACCCATTCTCCAGACATTCTGCAATTCATTCTGATGAGTGAATGGATAATCTAACCACAGTTGTTAATGCCACCAACAGTAGCCAAGTGGGTAGACACTGGTGCCTCTTAAAGACAGTCATTTTTTGAAATGCTTACTACCTCCTAATCCATTGTGAATTAAATTTTCTCACATGGGCTCTGGAGGGGACAGACCACATTAAAACCATTAACATTACTTTTTTTCTACATCTTGCTATCTCCATTGCATTCAGCTTGTGACAATATCCTATTTACTCTGAATTGTTCAAAATGTGGTGTAATAGACCTGTTTCCCAGGGTCCCAAGACTGGTTCAGTTCCGCCCCACTGTTTAAAGGGTGTCGGGTGATCATTACCATCCTATCTCTGCGGGCAGTGGTGAATGTCTTCACAGTAGCCTGGAGCCTCGGCCACCAAGGTCTCCTCCCCATCTGCCCTGTTTTTTATCAAGGGCATCATTTCAGGCTCTAGAGCTTTGGAAGGGCCGGGTCGCCCAGTTGTCAAGGTCATTTCAGATTCTCATCACCATCCTTCACGGCGGTAACGCTCGCCCAAACCGGGATTGTGTTTTCCATCATTTTCACATATCCCCCCACATCCCATCGATGCTAGATAACTGTGACCCTGGGAAGACCCTTCCAGCAAGAACATAGTACATCCAACCCATTATTGATCTTGCCCTTCCGGTCAGGGTCCTTGAGTTAGATGACCACCACTGACATGTACTATGAAGCAAGCCATGGGATAGAATTAATTATAGCCCTATCCCTCCCCTGCTTCCTGCCTTCCTTTATACATTTGTTTCCTTTAGAATCACACAAAGTAAACATTTGTTAAGCACACTTAACATGGGAGGCACTATCCAGATACGAACATGATTAATACACGGTCCTTCTCATCAGGGGTTCACACAATGGTAGCAGGTTTCTTTTGTTATAATCATCTGATTATAGTCACGAATGATTTACCTTGTGGGCAGCCAAATTGGTTACCACCCAAAGTGACTAATGATTTACTTTTTTATTCATGGTACTTAGAATCAACCAAAGTATTGATTTTAATAAAATACGTTTACATATAATAACACCTAATGTTTAGAAAGCAAAATTATGATCCCATCTGGTATTCAAACTAATTTTTATAACAGCTTTAGGAATAATTGTGTTATTCTCCCAACCCTGATTTTGTAAAAAGAAAGCAGAGTTCCAAACAGTGTAACCTAGCTTGGTATATGGAGGTAAGACCTCCTGAATTAAAGTTTGTGGAACTTCCAAGTATTTATCCCTTTCTTCCTCATTCTGCCATTCAGTCCCACACTACATACTATCAGAGCCATGGTGGCTATGGTACCAAGAGTTGCTGGGTATTTGCCAAGTGGTAGACACTGGGCTAGGCACTTAAACTTCACCATCACACTCAATCAAGGAATACCCATGAAAGGATGCTCCAATCTCCAATTGACAAGAACTAGGTTTGTATATAATTCACCCAAGATATATAGATCTATGTATCAGTGGAATCAGTGCTGAACTTAGAGACCTGCACTCTTTTTTTTTTTAACATTTTATTATTATTTCCGCTCATACAAACTTAATAGGTAGACCAGTTCCCTCCCCCCCTCCTCCCCCCCACGAACCCCCTGCTCCCCCTCCCTCCCTCCCCATCTTCCAGTGCCTCCCCCCCCAATTCCCAGAGAGTCCTTTATTGTGTATGCCTAACTCTCCTCTTGGTCCTCCTTTCCGATGACGTACAAGGACCCAGTGGCATTTCCTGAAACCCTTTTCTTGTGTTCCCCTTAAGCATAGGAACACTACTGTGGCATCAATCCCTTGCCTCCAAGGATCTTGGTGCCTTTAGCAGATGCTAGACTTTGTGAGGTCAATAGTGGTGATGGACATGCGCAGGGCATGCAAAGTCCTATTATGATTGCTTCAGCCCTAACTAGTGTGGAGACTCTTCAAATCATTGCTCCCCCCATCCTTTTGCTCTTACAATCTTACCGCCCCCTCTTCCGCAAATGTCCCTGAGCTTCAGGATGGGGGGAGATTAGGCTGGCTAGTTCTAGTAGAGGACCTGCACTCTTAACACAATGTACTATCATGCCTCCAGGATGTCTTAACTTAGGACTTTTCAGACTTCAGGCCACAGTTCATACTCGTGAGACTGTCAAATAAGGGCTAGCAATGAATAAGGGACACTGAGATAGAACACACTAGAATGAAAGGTAGCAGAAAAAACTGCCCAAAATATAGCTCAGTGATGAAACTGAGCCTATGGGACTGGATCATTGATATAACATCTACATCTTACTTTGAGGATGATTGAGAAAGTATTAGAAATATTACCTTAATGCAGTGTGTTCCACTGACTACAGGCACTTAAAAAAGGAGGAAACATTACAATCATCACAGGAGAGGCACTGGAAAGTGTATTAATGGGTTTTTCCAAGGAAACAGATCCACAGTACATCTTGCCTCTCTCTCCAAAATATATATTTGTTTACATATAAAATATATTATCATTAAGATCATTGTAAGAAATTATCTCACACAGTTAATTCTTTTCTCAGCAAATGGAGACCCAGGGCCACCACTCACATCATCAGTCCTTGCTAACCATCCTTGGTATCTGGGGCACAGATGAAACCCACAACTCCCCGCCCTGAGCGCCATGTGAGCTGGCAGAGGAAGGGCTCCTGGTACACTGTGTTAATGCAGGTGAAGCGCAAAGGAGGGGCCAACCTAGTTCTTTGGCCCCCTTTCATTTTCATTCAAACTTTCCTTCCAAAGTTAGCAGGAATAGCTACTGCCTAGTGGGACGGAGAGCTGGGAATCTCACTGAATGGGAATGGCTGGAGCGGCAAGGAGGGGAGGGTGAGTATGATGACAGTATTACTTATTACCCTAATGCCTGGAAGCAGATTTCCAGACTGACCTAACATAGTCTCTAGATGGCTTCTGGGTATGCTGTGGGGATTGTTTTGACTCCATAATGCATGTGGGAAGACTTGGCCCAGTGGGTGGGACCATTTCATGAGCAGGTGGATAAAGATGGCGTAAGCTCGCTGAGCACTATCAAGCAAGCAAAAACGCATGCACCATCCTTGCCTTCTGCTCTTGCTGTGGCTGTGGATACCACCCACTGCTTCCAGTTCCTGACCCAGCGACTCTCTGCAATGATAGACTGCAACTTGGAATCATGAGCCGATAAGCCCCTTCTTCCCCTTAGATGTTGTGTCAGGTGTCTTGTTGTAGCAATGAGTTTTGAAACTAAAACAGTGAATAATACATGAGAGTCTAGGTCACGCCAAGGCTAGATTCTGTGGAGGAGAGTTTGCCCCTGGGCCGGGTACATAAATAAGAACAGCCCTGTGGCTGGGCTATGCCAAGAAAAGTAATGCTAATAGTACTCAGGAAATGAAGTCAGGGCTTGTTTCTCAGGGGCCACAGAGAGCATGTTCAGAGGCAGGAGCCATGAATAGATGAATATAGAAACCAGGAGGATCCCTGGGGAAAATGGATGGTAACATCCAAACAAAGCTGCTCTGGTCTGGCCCACACCTTGTTTAACACACAGTCATGCTGGTGTGCTGGGCTAAGCTACGTGGCCCTCCCTCAATGTACTGTTTCACTTTCCCCCTGGAAGTCTGTGCCCCCTTCTCATTCCTTCTTCACCAGCCTAATGTTTTCTCACTGTTAGGTCTCTACCTTGCTTGGACAAGACTCTCCCAAGCAATCATTTTCTCTTCCAGTTCTAGGCTAGAAGCCTGTCTTAGGTGGCTCAGTGTGCTTCAGACTTAGTTTGTGTTTCACATTACCGACATCACCACTTCGATAGGCATCCTGTTAACTGCATATCTGCAAGATCCTCTATAAGAAGTTCTGTTTCTTTACAGCTAGGGTGAGCCAGAATCCTATGCACAAGTCGCATTCTCTAGAGCTTTCCTGGCACTCTGCAGAGTCAGGGGTGGCATCCTAAAGGATCTGGGCTAAACTGGACAATGAGGAGGGCGAGGGAGACAGAAACCTGACTGTGACAGTTTCTATATTCATGGCTAAGCCGTCTGGAATAGCCCAGCAGGTCTTTCGCTGCGCCTGCTCACCAACCAGTCACCCCGAACAGACAGTTGCTGGATTCTAACAAGCTCCAGGCTTTATCCCCAGTTACCATGACAACCGGACTTCACGGTGATGGATGGTATTGATTGACTGACAGACTCCTGTTGTCTTGGCTCTGTCCCCATTCCCCTTAAGTCATCTGCATACACATGGAACTGAGAGGCTCCGTGTCGTCCTTCTGATTTGGTCCTGATTTTGAATTTCCACTTCTAACATCACTGAAAAATAGCTTCCTGCTTAAAGGGGGAAAGTCTGAGATGGTGTCACAGTTTTTCCCAGGACCATCCTGGCAATATAAGGTAGCACAGACAGCACAGGTTTTTGGCACCTTGGTCCCATCTCACTTGTCTATTTACTCGCCATTTGATTTTTATTTCCAGTACTGTCTCCACTCACTGGTGACCTAGTAGATTTAACTGATTGAACGTTGATGGCGTGAACTGGTCATCATGAATCTATCTGCTTTGCCCATTCTTTCAGATTCAGAAGCCAAGAACCTTGATGTAGACAGGAACATAATAGTAGCAGCAGTGGTGATATTGCCTGCAGTGGCTGGTATAGCACAATAAGCACATTGAATGCTCAGAGCAACCCTAGGAGGAGGAGTCTGCTAAGCTCACCTGGCAGGCTGGCAAACAGAGAAGCACAGAGGGATCAAAACCCTGCCCAGACAGATGTGGGTAGGACCAGGATTCCAGATCAGCAGTTCAGTCAGGCTCCATTTCTGAGTCTGGCCTCTCACATGCTGTTCTTGTCATAACCAAACAAACAGAAAGAGAGAGAGAGAGAGACAGAGAGAGAGAGAGAGACAGAGAGAGAGAGATGGGAGGCCGAAGGTCAGCCCCTATCAGATAGAAAGAAGGCCAGGCCACAGTTCCAATACTGCCATTGGGAGTGTGTAGCTGCCTCTCTCTGAGTTTGCTGGTGTCATGAGGCTATCAGGAGAGGGTGGCCTTTGCCCTCGAGGCTCGTTGGGGAGCACTCTTAGTTCTCATGGCACAGAGTGAGTGCTTATCTTTACTGACCATGACATGGTGAAATGCTGTGCCCCTGAGTTAAGTGTTGCATGTCTTGTTTCTGTGACCTGATGGTTGAGTTTGCTAGTCATGAGACTTGCAGCAAGTTACCTCACAATAGTGGCCGAGGCAAGTTGAGCACTCCGTGGTTATGGATCTTATTTCAGGGATGTGCTTATGGAAACTATTATTATTTCTGTTTTTGAAACTGAGGAAATAAACAGAAAAAGTCTAAACAACCTGTAGTCACACTACTTGCTAGTGACACCAGTGTGTGTTCTCAGCTCTCAGAATAACTCCCTTTTCCAGTAAGCCTGCACCGTGGTCAAGTCCTCCTTGCCCAGATGAGAGCTGTCATGAGACAATGAAATAAAGCAGATGAAAGTGTTCTGTAAAATATCACCTCTGAGCCACGACAAAGCAAAGCTCTGATTTGTGTCTTCCACTAAAAGACTACCCGTGACACCCAGACACCTCAGATGTATAGCTTAGAGTGGTGGAACCAACTAGTCCTTGTGTAGTAGGAAACAAGTCATGCTCTGTGCTGGGCTCTGCCAAAGCACGAGATGACTTGTGATGTGACAGAAATAACAGGCAAAGGAATGGAAACTTTCTAGGGTGTGTAATCCAGGACTGGAAGAAAGAACAGAAGTATTCAGGGACTCTTGGAGGAGGTAAGGCTTAACTCAAATAGAGGAAGATTCAATGAGGGGTATAAGGGTTTTGTGAGCATAAGGAACACTATATTGTGCATCTGGGTAACCCCTCAGGTGGTCAGGAAGAGGTGGACAGGTACATCAGCCAACACGTGTCAGACAGCCCAGCCATAGACCAACCCAACGTTTGCCCCAGTGTGATGGCAGGAAATAGACAGCGTGACTCTCTTTCCCCTTTGGAGACTGTCTTTGCAGACAGCCAGCATAAGTCGAGCGACACAGCAGATAGATCCTAGTCACCTGAAGAGCGTTTGTTTGTTGCAGAGAGATATATAACGCAGCCCACCCAGTGTTTGCCAGCTGAGAGACAAGACTTCCCGTGTCCCGGCTCCTCTGAAGTCAAGCTGCCTGATTTTGCCTCTGAGCCCTGTCAATTCAGCAGCACCTACCTCCACGGAGATGTGAGCACGATGCTCATGTCTACCACAGCTTCATCCATCAGGGATGCAGGCAGGAGGCCAAAGACATGCCCTCTGGGCTTCTGGGCTGGCAAGGGAACCCTACGACAGCTCTCTTAGCACCAGGCAAGAGTAGGATAAGATCCTGTGCACAGCCCCCTCTTTTCCACTCTGAAGTTTAGGTCTGCCTTTCCAAGTAGAATCTTGTGGCTAGGGACACAAACCTCCCCTTCTGCTCTCTGTGTGCTACACCCTGTCTGGCTGAGTCCTGCTGCCTTGTCCTCCTGTAGTAGCCTGCTTATCAACTGGCGTGGTTTAAAATGTGTCCCCTCTGTCTAATGCGTTAGGCAATGTCATGGCACCTTGAGAGGTGGAGCCTTGCTGGAGGAAGGCACTCACAAGGGGTGGGCCTTGAGGTGGATTAGTCCTACCCTACCTCTAGAGAAATTCTGCCTTTGCAGCAAGCAGTCTTGCAGCTCTCAGCCTCCAAGATGTCTGCAGTGACATAGCCCCCTCCAGCTTCGACCAGCCAGCCATGCCACCTCCACCACGAGAAACCGTATCTCCCCTCTGGAACCATAAACCAAATAAATCTCCCTTTCTCCCTTAAGTTGCTTGACTTTGAATGCTGTCTCACAGCAGTAGTTAAGAATAACTGCAACACCGACCCCTCTCCTCATACCTCATTTTTAACCTCAATTTCCTCAGTCTCTTTCATTCCCAAGATGCCTTATATACACTGACAAAGCCCCACATGTTTATAAAAGGTACCGCAGAGCCTCTTTCAAGCATTCTGGCATGATCTTAAAGCTTTAGAACTTGGCATTAATGGAGGAGATTTCAAGAGGCCAGAAGTCTTCTTCTTCCTTCCATCCTCGCTACTGGATTCTAACAGGGGCCAGGCAGCCTCTCTTCAGACCCCCCTGTGATAGGGAGTTTCCTATCTTCCAAGTTCTTCCAAGTCAAGTCATCTCTGCATCATGATGACTGACGTCCCAAGTGGAGCTTAGACCCACCTTCCTGAAGCCCTCTGCCCATCTGAGGCTAGTTCTTAAATCCTGCTCCCTTACTTTGTGTATCTAGGAAACTTTACCCGGCTCTATTTGGACAGAGAGCACTTTCAGATAAGCCTTCCCTGTCCATGCAAATTCTCCCTAAAGATTGAGACTTGGAACGTCTTCATCTCACATTTATTCTTCTCTATTTTTTAAAATTATTGTGATAAGAATACTTAGCAGCATATCTATCCATGTAATAAAATTTTAAGTGTATATCACAGTACCATTAGCTGCAGGAATAATGTAGACTTCTCTAATTGAGATAGCTACCATCCATTGATGAACAAGTCTCCCTTTCTACTCCCCTTTCCCCTCCCTGCCACCATTAGGAGCCTATTTAATTCGGCGAGTTGGACTAATTCAGGTGCAGGGCATAAAGGAAGCCTGCAGCTTCTTTGTTTTCCTGTGCCTGGCTTACTTCGCTTAGCATAATGTCCTCAGGTCTATCCACATTGCCACAGGCTGTGATATTTCCTTCTTTTTAATGACTGCATAATGAAGGAAACACCATTTTTTAAACTTTCTTTGAAATATGTGCTTCCCCGAGCTTTCATTCTGGGGTTCTCTCACCTGGGAGAGGAGTATGAGAGCACCCCACCATTTTTTTTAATTGATTGTCATTTTCATCTTGCTTCATTGCCCTGTTTGGCTGGGAGCCGCCAAAACTTGAATGCCTCCTCTGGGCAGTTCTGTCCATTCCTCATGGTGCTTTTGTGGTTAATGTTTTGCCCCCAGATTAGGCTTTCCTGGGTGAGTCTCATTGTTTTTCCATGTTCCATCTGTGTTTGTACCCACTCTGTAAGGAACTTTCTGAATCCTGATTGTTTACCTGAGCTACCCCTGACTGTTCCTTGTTCTTCTTTTGAGTATATGTGATGAGGAGGCTGGCTGCTGTGTCCATTGGCAAAGGCACTGACTGAGACATGGCACAGTCTACAGTACACTGGGCAAACTGCCAGGCATCTTCTGTGGGACCATGGTATATCACATCTGCTCCAGATTCATCATGTGAGAATCGTCAGACATACTTGCTGAAAATACAGTTATCTGATTTCTCAGAAATATAGAATCAGTCTACAGCAATCCCACCCGGAATATGAACATGCCCGATTTCATCTGATCTCAGAAGCTAAGTCAGGTCAGGCCTCATTAGTATCTGGATGCAAGAAGTATAGAGTTCAGAGTTTAAGGCGGGGATGGGGCAGAAATCTGCACTTTAACCAATAGTTCAGATGATACTTTGGGGACTATCAGTTCTAGTGTCCCCTGAGTTCAAAATCCCCAAGCAAGCAAATTCTGGTTTGACCTGGTTCTACCAGGCCATACAAGTTTTCCACTCCATGGCCGGGGAGATGGCTTAGGGGTTAGGGTCTGTGCCTCGTAAGCAAAAGGACCTGAGTTTAGATCTCTAGATCCCATGTAAAAATACTGGACAGAAATAGCAGTGGCCTGTAAATTCCCAGCCTTGAAAGGTGGAGTCTGGGGACTCCCAGGGCAAAATAATAAGGAAGTAGAGTAACCAAGATGATTCCCAGAATCACCCTTGGGCCTTCACCGGCACACACACACACACACACACACACACACACACACACACACACACACACGCTAAAAAAAAATGACATTTTCCACACTAGCTCCAGACCTGTCTCCACTCCCTACACCAGCCCCTCCCTTTACTTTTTCATGTCTCGGGTTCCACATTTGAGTCAGCACCTACATTTTGATGCCCCACCCAGCTTGTGGTCTTTGGTGTCCCCACGGGCTCTCTGCAGGCAGCTCTGCCTGCAGCCTTCTCCTCAGCTTCCGATGAGACATTCTTCGTCCTGCTTGCCTTGTTCAGCTGTGCTGCAAGCAGTCATTCGGACAGATTCAGCTTCACTAGCACACGTTCCCAAACCTGCTGAGCTCACCTTCCTGTCTTAGCATCGCGACGGACTCCCACCAGCTGTCTCTCAAGATGGCTACATTGCCCAATCCATGCAGTGCTGGAAGCACAGTAGGCTCTGGCTACATCTTTCTCCCAGGGAGCAGGATTCTTTAGTCTGAAGCAGCAACTGGGATTAGTGGTAACACTGTGGGCTTCTGAGCCAGACAGACTATCAGCTCTCAGCCGCGTGGTCTGAGGCCCGATAATTAACCTTTACCAACAGCAAAACATCTTGATTAGAAATGAGATGTGTGGGCTGGCTGGCTGAGAGCACTTGAACTCTCTGCTTCTCTGATTCTCTAAGGAACCTGAACCTCCCCTCACCAGCTGGTACCCTACTTCAGGGTCCTCACAAGGCCAGCATTGGCAGTGGAGCCTCATGACTCGGATCAGCCTGGATTTCTCTGTCCTGCAGCCCCTGGCAGGCTGGCCACAGGCACTCGCCGGCCGCCTCTCCACAGCGCTCTGCGGCTCCCAGTCCTCAGGCAGAGCCCCCAATCTGCCGCACGTCCGCCTCTCACGAAACCATCGCTCCAGCTTCTAGCCCGTGGCTTCTTTTTTCGCCTACTTTTGTTGATCACTGTTGAAGCATCCTTTCATCAAAACAATTAAATATGCTAAATCCTCCTCAATGAGTTATGCATTAAAATTTAAAAGTGCCTAAGTAGAAATGACAGAAGCCCTTTACCTGGTGCTGGGTGGGTCCCCTGGCATATCTTTCTTCCAGGCATTCATTTCCAGCCCCAGAGGTGTTCAGAAACTGATGTTTACAGTCACTGAGAGCTGTGGCTGAAACATGCCCAGGGGAGAACAACCCGCTCTTTCCATAAATGGGATCATGGCCCTCTGAGGCCAGCGGGATTGTGGCCCTGTCCAGAGCTCCTAGACAGTGTCTGGGTATTTCAAGTGGTGAGTTTTCTTCCATTGTAAGCACTTCCCAAGGAGCTTGTGACATTTATTTATTCACTCGTTTCTTTCATCGATCATGTATTCTGAATATTCACTGAATTCTTATACCGCTGAAGATACCATGCTGCTATAGTGACCAGACAACAGTAAGATACAAGCCTTGACTTTATAGTCGTTGCAGTTCAGTATGGATACAGACACGGAAAGTCCGATCATCAATACCCTCTGGAAAATACTGAAACTAGTCCTCAGCCCAATCTAATCTTTAGCTTTAGCCTTCCCAAATAGTCCTATAAGTGGCAATTATTTTGTATTTGTCATTAAAAGGAATGATGTTTTGAAACACAAAGTAGTTCACAGCTTTCAGAAAATCTCAATGGCTACAGGTCAAGTTGCTCCCTGTCTTGCTTCAATGTGCTTTCAAGGCAGACCTAGCTTTAGAAACCACCTCTGTTGATTGACAAGCTAGGTGATCAGAACAAAGTACTTTATCTTTTTGAATGATTTTTTTTTACCCAGCAGGTTCTAAGAGTGTCCTTAGACAAAGACAATTCAGACATAGCTAACTGAATCAGCAGTGCTTGCGGGGTCTGAAAAGCAGGCAGACTTTTCGTGGGGACCTGCACCTCTCCTGAGCAGGAGTCTGACCTTCTGATAAGGTGCAAAGAGAACATGGACAAAAAGATTTGTGATAAATATGATGATTCAGACCCAAAATAAACAGCAACAGTAACTCTAAAGAACACAGGGGTTATTCTGTTCCGAAAACATCTTGTGAAATAAATATGCTTGAACGGAGCTGGAATAGACCTCAGGAGATGGAGGAGACAGAGGCAACAAAGCATCTAAACTGAGTGATACCCTGTATAAAATGGGGTCCACCCCGGGTCATCGTGGGGATGGGAGCCCTGGCGTCATTGCTCTAGGGAGCCCTGGAAGAGAGCAAAAGGGAAAGGGGCGAGCCCTTATAACAACTACTATGCACATTAAATGCTATTTATATCACTTACTGATACACCATATAGAGTAAATTTCTGATTCTAGAAGTGCTCAGATCGAAACCACCTGACGAGAAGAGCGGCATTGGGTTAAAGAGCTGGGGTCTCAGGCCGGCCTGTTCTGACTTGAGTTTGCATCTGCTCCTCTGCGTGGGTAGGACCAGTGTCGGCTGTCCTTACGCATCTCAGCGTTTTGTCTCCCTGTCTTCCTGCTGCAGGTATGACTGAGAAGTATGTCCAGTCATGCCTTGGAGGCAGCTTTGGCCTTCAATATGATGATAAAGTAAACCTTGAAGCAAGTGTATCAGGAAATCGTTGTGACAAATCCGGAGATGGCTCAATTGGTAAGTCTTTACAATAGGGTCCCCGCAATGGCAGAAGCCAGACTTTCCTTTGGACGAATTGTTTGTATATGAAAGTGATTTTCTTCCCCTGATTTATTCCACTTTGTTCAATAGTTATACTGTAGATGCTAAGTACTCTAAACCATGACCTATATGTGTAGTGTATATTTTGAAATTACTTGCATTTATTGAGGCCACCTCAAAAATATTTGAAAGCATAAGATACCCTCTTAGACTTCAAATACAAGACAAAGTCCAAGTAAGAATTTTGGGATGCAAGGAATTGTGAAGGAATCTGGAAAGTGGTCTGTTGAAGTCTCCTTAGCTAACAATCCAGGGGGAGGAAGCAAGTTTGTGAGGAGATGAGGTAATCCCAAATCCAAGCTCAAAGAATAAGGATCAGTGTAAGAATATACACAGACATTTGACAATATTTCTTGACTGTGTCAGTGTGAGTGTTTATGTGTGTGTTCAGTCATCTGCTTATCAAATATGCATGAAGAATTTTTTCATGGGAAAGACAGGTGATTCAGGAAATATGAAGCAGTTCATTGTGTTGTAAGTAAGTATTAAACAGACTTAAGTTATATTTATTGCTTATAAATTATAAGCAATATCTTTTGCTTATAAGTTACAAACAATGTCTACTGCTTATAAGTTATAAGCCATGTCTATTGCTTATAACTTATAAGTCATGTCTATTGCTTATAAGCTGTCTGTAGTTTATAAGCTAAAATATTACTTATGCCCTGGGACATTAAGCAGATTGCTCCCTCTCCCTGATATCCTTTGGTCCCTTCTTCTTTTACCTGGCAATGAGTTTAAAAAAACCTCACTTTTCTAGCTGCACCATTTGACCACTTCTCTGTGTCTCTCTGAATCCTACAATGATATCTGTCATAGCATTTGAAGTGGTCAATAGACTTTACTGGGCATATAGCAGGCATGAAGTAACAATTTGAATCATGAAAGGAAGGAAGGAAGGAAGGAGGAGGAAGAAGGAAGGGAAGGAGGGAGGGAGGAAAGGAGAGAGGGAAGAAGGGAGGAAGGGAGAGAGGGAGGGAGGGGAAGAAGGAAGGAAGAAAGGAAAGAAGGAAGGAAGGAAGGAAGGAAGGAAGGAAGGAAGGAAGGAAGGAAGGAAGGAAGGAAGGAAGGAAGGAAGGAAGGAAGGAAGGAGAAAGAAATGGATGAACAGCTATTGATATTCCCTCCCATTTATCTTTCATGCTGGTGTGGGTTGGCCTCTACACGCCTCCTCCTTTCAGAAGGTCCTTCCTTCTGCTACATCCCACTGACTAGTCAGACAGAATAGAGTGGGAAGCAGCTCTAATAGGGCAGAAGAGCACCAAAGCAAAGCTCACCAGTGGGGCTTGCCACCCAGTGCTTTGGGTTTGGGACAGAAAGCTAACATGGTCATCCTCTCACAGGACAAATGGACAACAACTTTATGGCAGTGGAGGACATCATTTCTCGAGTGCGAGGTGGCAGTCCTGACTGGGGCACTGGCTTGACGCAAAACGGCAGCACCATTACGTACCGATCCTGGGGGAGGTCATTAAAGTATAATCCTGCTGTTATCGATTTTGAGGTAAGTCTTTTCGCAGTTGAAGAAACCCTCCGTCCATGAGGAATGAAAGTGAAGCCGAGCAGATCATTTCATATTTCTTATTATGAGCCCATCAAAAAGCAAGATTACATGTAACAGCGCATTGCACTGGTGGTCCTACCCAAACCTGCCTCGAGGGAGGCTGACTTGAGACCAAGTCTCCAGATAGAAACTCATTAGGGTTAGGGACAGTAAGCGACATCTTGCATAACTACTTTAAAAACCACATCTGGCATATTAGGGAGTTGTGAACTTCTTTACTTCAAGGGAGCAGATAATAAATATTGACAGATTAGAAAACTGAGGTCCAGGAAGTCCAAGGAAATTGCTTTAGTTCATGAAGCTCATCCATAACAGTGCCTGCATGTCAAGTCTTTTGACTTCTCCTTTCCTTCTTTTCATGCATATTTCTAAAAACAGTATCTTGGCCAAGGGGTGGGAATGATTTTGTTCTCCAGGGACAGTGTGATACTCTTCCAAAGGGTAAGCCCAGAATATGCCTACCTGAGGAAGAGGCATATATGCTATTAATTATCCTACAAGGCACCCATCACTCTCCAAATAAAGAATTCTCTGATGCTGGAGAGATGGCCCAGGGGTTAAGCTTCTGCCTCAAAAGCAGAAGCACCTGAGGATGAATTCCAGATCCCACATAAAAATGCCAGACAGAAATGACAGGAGCCTGCATTTCCAGCCTTTAGAGTCTGTGAAATTTCAGAGCAAGTGAGAAAGAAGTAGAGCAATTCAAGATGATTTCCAAAGTCACCCTTGGGTCTCCACACGCACACACAATGCCCTCTGATACATAGATAATGCACACACACACATGAAAAAAGAATTTTCTGACCTGACATGCCAATAGTGCCAAAACTATGAAAACCTGGCTCACCTTACTAATCCCAGGAAGGGAGTAACACTGTATGCAAAGGAATTGGGTCATCTTGCTATATCCATCTGCTTTTTAGTATCATACAGGACAGCCCATTCAAAAAAAAAAAAAAAGAAAGTTGCAATTTTGGGGGCTAGGGAGACAGCTCAGAGATTAAAGCAATTACTGCACAAGTATGAACTCTGGAGTTTGGATCCCTAGAACACTCAGGATGAGCATTACAACACATCTGTGATCCAAGTATTTGGTAGGCCAATGCAGGGGGATTCCCAGAGTGAGCTAGTTAGCCACACTAACTGTATCGGTCAACTCTCCATTCAAGTGAGTGATTCCACCTCAATGAAAAAGGTGAAGATCAACCCTCAGCTTTCAGATCCATGTACATCCATGCTTGTGCACCTGCACACATATTTGCCCACCAACATGTAAACACATATACACACATGTGTGCATACCACACATGTGCAGAAGAGAAAGGAAGGGTTACATATCAAGCTTTTAAGCAAAAACTATTGTTTTCTCAACTATTGTCTCTTCATCATTGTCCATTTTTCTACATGAATTTAAGAATCTTGGTATAGATATACTTCTCTTAAAACACCTATATAATGACACCTTGCTCTCTGTGAAGAAAAATCAGATGGATTAACCTCGATTTCATTTCTTTTCCAATAAGTAAGGGACCATTTTCACACACTTGTAATTCATGCAGGGTCTGAAAATTGATATCACCAAGCTATTAGTGATGCGAGTAGAAACTATGAAACTGTTATCAGGAGAAATAAGTAAACGCTCACGGTCAAGAGGTGACCCTTGTGTTCGCCTTGAATGACTTCACAAACGGGGTTGCATACTGTCTTTGCCACTTGGAACTGTATTTGAACTCTTACCAAAAGACTAACATGTTTTAGAGTTGCATACATGACTATAGTGAATGTATGATATTTTAACCCTTTAACCCCATTCTTGTTCCCCCTCTTTTTCCCCCTGACAACTCTTCATCTCCCCTGCCATAGTTCCTCCTGTTTTCAAGTTTTTTTTAACTTGTGTGGCCCACAGTGCTTCTTCTAGTTTGTCTTTGATGTCATATGCCTGACACGATTCATGCTCCAGCAAGTATCACAGATCACTGAGTATGCCACCGAGGAAAGCATCTTCCTTTTCTTCCCTATCACCATTAGTTCTTGTCAGCCTCTCAGGAAGATGGGGAAGATCTTTGCTTCTCTGTGCCTTTCCTCTTCCTAAAAATTACCAGCTCTCCCCTAGAGACATCCCTGAGGATTCTGGAAGGAAGAAGTATAGGCCAGAGGACTTGAGGGCTGAGCCAATTTCATGGTCAAGAAGAAGTTGCCCAAGGGGTCTGACTTTCCCTGGAACTAAGAATCATCTTTAACCACCACCCCCCAGGTTAGTCCATGCCACACTCATGTCCTAACAATGGGCCAGATTACCCCAACTTCTCGTTAGTGATCCTGTCTGCTTGGCTGGAGCCCTAGCCATTCCCGAACTTCCCAGCCTGAAGACCTGTCCAGTGGCCCCTGACCTCTCACCCAGGTCTGTTTGTCAACATTTTTTACTGTCCACATTTCCAGGAACCCATCAAGGCTGCTGAGAAGAGCTTGCTGTTGACTTTTGCAGAGAAGAGCATTTCCCCACATGGCTCTATGTCATCCCTGACTTGCTCTTTGGCCTGAGCAAATTGCTTCCTCTGTTGGGGTTCCTCTCCTGTAAATGAGAGATCTGCAGAAAAACTTCCATCCTATGATTTTCTCAAAACACCTAACATTGTCAGGATGCTGCAGAAAACCACACATACATGCAAGTTGTAAAACATGGGCCATTTGCATGTGTTGGGGGCGTGTTTATTGTGTTTGTGTGAATATAGTCACCAGAGTGGAAGCCAGAAGTCAACATTGGGTGTCTACCTCAATGGCTTTCCAATTTATTTGTTGAGACAGTTTCTCTTCCTTAATCTGGAGCTCATCTATTGGTTGGACTGACAGGCTAGCAGCCCCAGGAATCAGTTTGTCTCTGTCCCAATGGTGGACTTATAGGCACACACCCCTGTGTCTCAATTTTCACATGGGTGCCGAGCTTCTGAAGTCAGGTTCTCACCTTTGTACAAGTGCTTTACCCACTGAGCCATTTGTCCAGCTCCCATAAGACTATGATCATTTCTATTAAAAGTGGTGTATCATTTGATATTATTCGTCTCTCTTACACTGGTAGAGATTGCCTCACTACTTCTTTAGACCAAAAGGATTGTTCTAGAAGCAAGCCCAACTCACAGAGATAGTGAAAGGTCCTCCAATCCAGCTTGGCAGTGAGAAGGATTCATTTTGTCTCTGCTGTGTTGGTGAAACCTTTCCACACATCATCGACCTTGGTCCTCACCATAAGCCTGAGGGCGAGAGGATGACTCCCATCTGCAGACAAGAGAGGAGGTGGACCAGGACCATGGCTCCTGCAGCTAGAAATGAGAAGGCCATGATTAGAAGCTAAATTTCTTCTTTAGTTCAAGGCAAATTTTCATAATATCATAGGACAGGTTTGGTGTTCAGGACTGGAAGGGGTGTTGCTGACGTCTAATGTGCAGCGGCCTGTTGCATGACAGTCATCATGTACAGACCAGCAAATTCCTGCTAACGTGCTGCTCGATCCAACCCTTCGAGCTGAGGCTAGGGAAGTACCTCACGTGTAAATGACCTTCATCCAACCCCTCGCCGCCACTGCACTTACATTTGAGGGAATTTCTTGGCAAAGGCAACAACATTACCTTCATTATGGCTTGCATTGGAAGGTGATGAACGGAAAACAAAAAAAGTACACATAAAGACATGGAATTTTTCCAAGTTTTGGAAGCAACAAGTGAGTTGGACAAATAGTTTCTACCTGTTCTTCTTACTCTGGAGTTGGGAGAGCACAGGTTTGAGAAATATTTAAGTTCCTGTTCTGAATGTCTCTTGCCCTTAACGATGATGTGATCCTGAGTCAAGTGAACATTCTGAGCCCTCATTTCACCATCTGGGAGATGGGGTGCTAAGTGCCCATTTACAGGACAGCTTTGAGGTTCCAGGATGGTAAGAGAGAACTAGGTATCGCCTCTCCTCCAGCAAGCCTGCATTTCTGCTTGGCGGGGTGGGTGTGGGCAGAGCCCAGGGAAGAGTCATTTGCTTTATGTGTGTGTTGTGTGTCTGTGTATCTACAGGTTCAGCCCATCTATGAGGTGCTGAGGCATTCGAACCTCGGGCCTCTGGAGACCAAACGCAAGAACCTGCTCAGGGCTTTGGACCAGTACCTGATGGAATTCGATGCTTGCCGCTGTGGGCCCTGCTTCAACAATGGGAAGCCAGTTCTCGAGGGCACCAGCTGCCGGTGTCAATGCAGTCTCGGTCGACAGGGTCTTGCCTGTGAGCGGATGGAGCAGAAGGGTAAGACGCGTGCATCTGACTCTGTCCTAGCTTGATCTGGAATGGAAGGACCCCTGGGGTTTGTTTCCAGCCCCAGTGGTCTGGATCTTCTTATCCTCCGCCCTGGGAACCCGGGTTATACTGGAGACCCCTACTGCTGAGCCGTCCAGGCTTAACGGTTCTTACGCTTTCTCTTGGTTATTGAGAGTTTCTATTGTCTCAGTCTTCTGGCAGCTAGAAGTGCAAACTCCAAATGAACAGGAGGGCTTGTTCCTATCTGGAGCCCCCCGGGAGGGTGTGCCCCATGCCTCATGGCTTCTTATGGTTGTCAGCAGATCTTTAAGTCCCTGGCTTGTAAATGCATCACTCTAACCTCTGATTCTATCTTCACGTGGCATTGTTCCCTTTGTGCCTCTGTTTTGCCCTTATGAAAAAATAGATGAGTGTATTAAGGCTCACCCTAACCAGTATGATGTATTATCTTAGTGTGGCTTCATCAGTTAAGGTTATGTTAACCAATAATGGGGAGGGGTTTGATTTGAACGTATCTTTCAAAGGAATATAATAGTTACCATTGTATAAGAAGTTAAGAATAAAAACGAAGTTGGAGCTTTTAAGGTTCACATGCAAACAGCCATAACATAAATCTACTGTCCAACTGGCATCATGGAAGAAAGCTATTGACAGAGATGAAAACTTCATCCATGAAGAATAAAGCCTAGGGACCTGAATATGAATCCCCTATCTTTCACTAGCTCACTGAGACACAGGTTAGGCACTTCTGGGGCTCGGCTGGTTCCATCTCAGTTTCTTTTGAGTTTCAAGAAATAAGTCTCTCTCTCTCTCTCTCTCTCTCTCTCTCTCTCTCTCTCTCTCTTCTCTCTCTCTCTCTCTCTCTGTGTCTCTCTCCCACCCATACTGGGGAGAGAAACCAGGGGCCTTATACGTACTGTCAAGCATTCTCCTACGGATCTACATTCCTAGTCCACGTTTTACTTCTTATTTTATGTGAGTCTCACTAGCTTGCCTAGGCAGACCTTGAACTTTTGATCCTCCTGTACTCAGCTTCTCAAGAAACTGAGATTACAGGCCTCACCACCAGTTTCAGTGTGCTCCAAGGATCTTAACACACATGCCAAGATCTAAACTTTCAATTTTCTGGGCATGTGGAATGATGGCAAAGTATGTAGGTTACCTGATCATTGTACAAATCAATCCCTTTTGGCTACCGTAAGGAAGAACATGCAAACGCATGGATGGAAGTCTGGATGGGCGAAGCCAAGGTACAGTGTCAATAAAACAACCTGCTGAAGTGTGTGGTAGAGGGAGCCACGAGCTCCATAGCCTTGTGCAGAAAATGAATACAGTGAAAGTCGACAGCACAATACGGCTGTCCCCAGAGCAAAGGGCTGGGATAACAGAAGAAAGGATACAGGAAGTGATTCTTCTGACATTCTAGAAGATCCGTTCTCAATGCATACTTCATCGAATGCTGGCAACACAGTGGACAATTAAGGGGGGTGGAAGATTCAAATCTGTGATTTAAGAGGAGGATCTGGAAAGACTGAAAGCTGTTGGCATGGAGAAGACTCTTGAAGGTGGAGCTCACACCTGTGAATGACCGGAAGAGCTCAGAGCTCACGCCTGTGAATGACCGGAAGAGCTCACACCTGTGAATGACCGGAAGAGCTCAGACTTGTGTGAACGCTGAGCAGAGATGCAGGACTAATGGAGAAGAGGGATATTGACTTAATAAGAAGGATTTTTCTTCCAGAATTACTATGGCACATGTGGCAGGAGGCAGGAAAGTGGATGAGTGAAAAGGGAGGTTGCAGTAGAGATGCATCGGATGCATCCGATGGGCCATGCTTAGAGGTCACTCCCACCTCCAAAATCTCTGAGTCCCACTTAGTGAAGGTATGACAACAACATGAAGAGTTGGTCATCTGGAGCTGAAAAGTCAAGGTCACGGTGGCTCAGAAGAAACCACAGGCAGCAATTGCTTTCGTCTTCATAGTGATCTCCACCATTGGTTTTAAAATGAGAGAATAGTAGACTGTCATGCTATACTCAGGGAGAATTGTTTCAAGAGGGGGCGCAGCATAACTGTGGGGTCAAGCGTGACCTCCAATCTCATGTGTGCCATGTGCTGTGATAGCAGTGGCTGCCTCACAGCTGGCGTTGAGGACTAAACCAGCTAACCCATGTGGAAGGTTCCAAGACAGCAAGCAGAAGGAAGAGGCTGGTGCAGGCCAGTTGTCCCACCAGTACAGGGGTGACTCATTGGCTCCTTGTCTGAATCTGCTCATGGAACAAAGCACAGGCTGGGTTCTAATGAGCAGTTTGCGGTCTTCTGGGAGGAATTCTGGGAGGACTGCTGCCAGTACAGGGAGGGAAAGAAGGACACAGAGAGTAAAATCCAACAAGACCCACTACCAGAACCCAGCCTGGTGCACAGTTTCCCCCTTAACACATTCACTTTACATTCAGTTAGTTGCCACCAGCAGCTCAGTGTTCCTCTGATCCTTGTTGGGTGGGGACATCAGGTGACTCTGTGACCGGTTCACCTAACTTTCAGCCTGACTCCTTAACTGGAGAGGAAATAGAAGACCAAGGAGCTTGTCAGCCTCCACAGAGACCCGTGAGGGCCCCCAGGAATTTTCCTAGCAAACATTTGCCTATGGGGACAGAGTCACAGAGTGGGAGAATCAGAAAGAGAGATTCCTGCTGTGACTGCCCCCCTCAGGGAGTGTAATTATAGCATTGGAAGGGACTCGGAGATAATCTAATCCCATGATAGTCACACTGTGAGCTGAGGAACCCTGGGGTCCTAGGGATGGCCTTAGGGGAGGAGGGTGAACCCCATAAATAGTCACCCTGGCTTCAAATAGAATAGTGCTACTTTCATCTGACTTGGATGTTGAAATTCATGAAAAAATTCATTTAGGAAAAAAATAGTGATAAAAATCATAATGAAAAAAAAACCCATCAAATTAGCTCATCCTTCTTACAGAGTCAAAACCTCAGCTTTCAAGGTGAGAGGGACTGGCCCAGAAGTTCAGGGTCCGTAAGAACCAACCGTCCTTAATGGGATTCTGGACGCTGGGTTTCAAGGGATGCCTGATTTCAAGGGATGCTGGATTTCAAGTGTTCAAATGTACTGTGCCTTGAATCGTCACACATCACAGCCCGTTTTCAGAATCCAAGAGTTTGTTTTTGCAGACGCTAATACGAAAACCTCAACATTCTGCTACAAGGTGATCTCTGGCCACCCCTCAGTGCAGCCATGGTTTCAGTTCTTCACACCCTCCAGGGACTTGGCATCATTCTCTGGGTGGAGCTCACCTTGTATATTAGTCTGCTATCCATTTTCCACATGACTGCGGATTCCTGTTTCATGAGATGGGCTCCCAGTGGCCTCTTCTCCCGCTGTCCAGAGTTTCAAACTGACTTGGAGGCAGTGAGCACAGAGGTCTTGGTCAGCTACCCAGGGCCTTTCTCCCGGGAGAGTCTGCAGGACCCTCCGGAGCAGTAGGGGTGGCCTCCGGCTTGGACTTCCTAGCCAACTGCTTCTGCGACACTAACCTCCTCCTCCCTTGGTCCGTTTTCTCCGCAGGAGTCAAAGCAGACGGCCAGTGGAGCTGCTGGAATGCCTGGTCTGAGTGCAGAGCAGGCTCCCAGGAGAGGAGGAGAGAGTGCAACAACCCTGCACCCCAGAACGGGGGCGCCCCGTGCCCAGGGCGGAGTGTGCAGCGTCGGGCCTGCTGAGCGCCTGAACTTCCCAGCTCAGGGATGGAGATGGCCAATATTGCCCCCTGCTCTGACTGCTGATCAGGACTTCTTTCAGCTGAGAGCAAATGCAATTGGGATATGTAATCAGGACGTTTTTCTAACGTGGACCTCTGAATTCTTCCAGCCTTTACATACTGTCCAGGTCCAAAGCTGTCTCTGTTTCATTCAGGCCTTTGTTCCAGCAACGGCCTCCCCCCTCTTCACTCCCCCCCAACACACACATACTTCTTATATCCATCGTTCTGTCCTAGTCCATTCTGGATGCTATGGCAATAAACTGGGTGTGACTTAGAAAGAGTAGAAATTATTTCTCACAGTTTTGGAGACTGAAACTCCATGATCTAGATGTGCCAGCAGGAGTCTGCGGAAGGCTGCTTTTGCTCTTCATGACTGTCCTTGTATTGTACTCCCACCTGGTGGGAGGGCTTGGGAGTCTGGCAAAACTAATCTCCCTCATGAGAATGTCATATTCATGCCCTAGACATCTTAAAGCCCAGCCTCTTCCTTCCATAGGGTAAGACTATTTAACATACGAACTTAGGGAATTCAACTATTTCAGACCTCCAGCATGTTTCCTGTGACTTTATAATTTGTCTTCTCCAATAAGACAGTGATTTTGAGGGTAGAATCAGGTTGCTTTGATTCAGCACAGTATCCCCGGAGTCTAAGGTTGTGCATCGTGCCAATAGCAAGGATCCAGGCTGCATCTGTCTTTGGAGCAAGGGAAAGAGATCAAGGGTCAGTTCTCAGATGAAATCTGCACTGGTCAGCCTCCCACAGCAAAGAGTGGATTGAAGGGGTCAACCCTTCATTCCCTGACCCATCCCTTGGAGAGCTTGTCACATCAGCCAACCTAGAGGCCAATAGCACCCATGCTTCAAATAGAGAGCGTGTTGTATTGCACTGAAATTTCCTTTTACCCATCACTTTCCCTAGGAGCTCCTTAAATGCCGAATCTCTATTCTAGTGCACAGTAGGGATATCTGGTGACTAACACATCACTGATGCTCGTTACTTTCCATAGACTTTGACTCTTGTAGTGATAACAACATATAAATAGTCATCTCTTGGTTTCAGTAACTTCCACAGACACTAGTATTTACAGACGTCTAGTTCTTCTACATTAAAATGGCCCAGTATATACATCAAACCCATGCATATACTTTTGAACATTTATTTTTTGAGACAGGGTCTCATGTTAGCCCAGGCTAGCCTCGAGTTCCCTATGAAGCTGAGAATGACCTTAACTTTTGAATCTTCCTGCCTCCTCCTCCTCGTCGTCCTCCTCCTTAGTGCTGGAATTGCAGGCATGTATGTGCCACCATGCTTTGTTTTATGACGATCAAATCCAGGGCTTCATGAAGGCTAGGTGAGAACTCTATCAACTGAGCTGTACCCCCAGCTCCTCCATCTGTATCTTTTAAGTCACCTGTAGATTACTTAGCATTTACAACACAATGTGAATGCTATGAAAATTAGGGAGCAATGATCAGGAAAATATTCATACACACACATTTATACAACATATTCATCAAAGACAGAATCCTTCCAGGCTTAACCACGCCTTCATTCCAAAATCGGAGATAGAATCTTCAGAAACAGAAGTTATAGCTGATGGTTATACAATAGACAATTCGAGAGACTTTAGCACCTTAGATCATATCAAAATTGTGGCTTGCAAAGTAAGTGCTGAGAGAGAATGAGTGAGACAGAAGAAGCTTCACATGTGTGCACCCACAAGAGACGTAGCTCTGGCCCCCACCCGCTGGGAGGGAGTTTTCAATAGGTAATCGTGGAGACCCTTGGGAAAAGACCCAGCAGGAGACAAAAAAGCAGGGTTCTGAGAAATAATTTTGTGAGAGGGGACTTGTTGGCTTGTATGTGTTGGGACCCCAAGAGAGCATGAAGGTAAAATCAAAGGAAATCAGCCATAGGAAGCCTGTATCAAAATGCCTCTTGTTGGAGGGAAGGAAAAGAGGTGAGAAGGAGGGAGTGCAATGGGGGACCAAAGGGGGAAGGGAATGGGGAGAGAAAAGGAGAGCTTGTATGATTAGGCAAAAAATGTAGAAATTAATTAATTAATTAATAATTAAATGCCTCCTGTCAGGAAGCAAATTGTTATCATCGGTTGGATTCACAGTGATCAAGCAAGAGACTCAGAAGTCATTTCCAAGTAAGCTAAGATCTTTTATCTGCCAGAAAACAATCTATTGTTTTTCATTGTGCCATACATTCCTTTTTTTTACTTTTTAAAATGAGTTTATAATTTAACTTAGCTCTGGTTTACTAAGGTCAGCTTTCTGCCACAAAACTCACTGGATGCCAAATGGGGCAAGCCAAGAGTGTGTTATTCTTGATCTACGCAGCAGCCCTGTAACCCTCCACTTGGCGGTCCATAAGAACCATCACCCGGGGAGTTTTGGGAGCCCTGATGTCCGTCCAGAGCTACAACCCAGACTGATTAGATCCTAATCCCTAGAGGTAGGAGCCATCCACAGTTTGCAAAAGCTCCCTCTGCCTCCTCCAGTCATCACCCCCATTACATTCTCCCTCTTCCCCCCTTCCTTTAACCCCCTTCCTCCCTCCTCTCCCGGTTGCCTCCCCCTTCCTCCCTTCCATCCCTTGGAGCATCCCTTTGTGTGGGCTCTGAACCTCCCTCTGAGTCCTCCACCCTAGTGAGGGTTCGAGACTCAGTGGCATAGCTTGGAGCCCCTTTCTTGGGCTCCCTGTTAGTATGGGAACCCTATTATGACTGTTTAATCTCTTGCCTCTCAGGATCCTACTGTCTGAAGCCTTCTCCCCTGTGATCCCTGCTAGACTTTGGGGGGAGGTCGTTGACATGTCAGCCATTGTACAGGTCAGGCAAAGTCCAATTCTGGTTACTGCAGCCTAACTTGTGTGGAGTATCTTGCATGTCATTGGTCTTCCCTATTTTTAGGCTCTTACAATCTTGCCGCCCCCTTTTCCACAAGGTTCCCTGAGCTTTAGGATGAGGAGAGATTTGGCTGGGTCTGGTTCCATGTGAGTAAGGTAGGGGTATTTGGTGTTCTGCATTATGGTTTGTTGTTGTTTCAGTTTTGCTTTCCTGCACTGCTCTTGGCTGCATCATGATTGGCATCAAAGGTTATCTCCTAACCAAAGATAAAAGACTGTTTTAACGAAGATCTTAATATAAGAGGAGACTCTAAGATAGATGGACGAATAGGAGTAGGACACAGCAGTGGGGGGGGGGTCAATGTCCATTTGCGGATGGTTACCGTCTATCCCTATATCCCCCTGACTGGTGAAATCAAACCTGTTTCAGTCCCAAGTGACCAGGAAGGAAGTGAGAGTGAGCTGCATCAGATGTCTTACTACTTACATGCAACACATGACTGTGGCCTAAAGACTCTTAAGCAAGGCTGAGTCTCATGGGTCAGAGCTTGTCAGCTTGATTTCTGAGGCCCTACCTCAAGTTCCTGCTCTGCAAAGCCCACTAGAGGGACCTGCAGGGCAACTTGTAGAGCAGGAAGCAGGGAGGAGGCTACAAGGAGTTTGTTAGGAGGTGACTGTAGAAACCTGGGAGCACAGAAGAGATCTTAGGATGAGACAACCACTATGAGTCCACTGTCCCTGTCCCTGTCCCTTGAGCCAGAGACAGTACTTCAGACCATCCCAGGGCAGTATTAGAAAATGAAGCATTAGGGACAAACTCTTACCATATCAGCATCTTTCCTTTCTTGGCAGCGATTTGCTCCCACAAAGCAGAAAGCATCCATACAACCTCCCAGCCCATTTCCCCCTAGGTACTTTAAGGAGATCTATAATCTCAGGTTTATAGCGAGTGGGTGTAAACACATGGTTTAAAGACATAATCTCCAGCCTGACAATGTGCCTTTTGAAAAGTAAATTAATGACAGAGAAAAAAGCAATAAGGACAGGCTTTCTTCTTTCTTGCTTCTTGGAGAGAAAGGAAGATCTAAAGACTTCCAGCACTCAATGAATCTCCGCTGAGCAGTATGCCTTGAGGCTGAGACAATGGGCGAGAGAAAGGGCAGGCTTCAAAAGCTGCTGCAGAAATGAGAGCTGGCTCAGGGAAGCCGCGGTGCCCGTGAGGAAAGGGGCGTGCTGCGAGTTAGCAAGGGCACTGCCTGCCTTGCAGGCCGGGTGCACCGCTGCCTCTCTGCTTCAAAAACTGGCAGACGATGGCAGGGGACTGACGAAGCCCTGGGTTCCAACCCCGTACTGCATGAGTCAGGCGTGGGCTTTACATCCTCCTGTGATCTCAGAACTCAAGGAGCGGAGGGAGGAGGATCAGGAATCCAAGGTCTTGTTCCACTATAGAGCAAGTTCCAGCTGCCCTAAGACGCTATTTAAAAAAAAAATTAAGGTAAAAAGAAGGAAGAAAGAAATAATAGAAGGAGGAAGAGAGAAGGAGAAGGAGAAAAGGACGAAGAGGAATAGGAGGGGGAAAGAGAGAGGAGGAGAAGAAAAGACGGAGGAAGAGAAGAGAGGAGAGAGAAGGGGGGAAAAAGGAGAAGAAGGGGAGGAGGAAGGAGAGAGAGGGAAGAGGGGAGAAGGGATGAGGAGTCAAGGAGGAAAAGT